>CM062615.1:34190362-34232862 GCA_025617555.3 Puccinia polysora
TTTTTTTTATTTTTTTTATTTTTTTTATTTTTTTTATTTTTTTTATTTTTTTTATTTTTTTTATTTTTTTATTTTTTTTATTTTTCTTATTTTTATTTTTCTTATTTTTCTTATTTTTCTTATTTTTCTTATTTTTCTTATTTTTCTTATTTTTCTTATTTTTCTTATTTTTCTTATTTTTCTTATTTTTTTGTTTTATTTTTTTTATTTTATTTTTTTTATTTTATTAATTTTATTAATTTTTTTTATTTTTTTTATTTTTTTTATTTTTTTTATTTTTTTTATTTTTTTTATTTTTTTTATTTTTTTAATTTCTTTATTTCTTTATTTCTTTATTTTCTTTATTTTTTTCATTTTTTTTATTTTTTTCATTTTTTTTATTTTTTATTTTTTATTTTTTATTTTTTATTTTTTTATTTTTATTTTTTTATTTTTTATTTATTTTTTATTTATTTTATTATTTTTACTGATTATTATGTTTTATTTCATTTTTTATTTTTGAATTTTTTTTAAACCAAAAAATCATCATTTTTTTATCTTTTTGGTTGATTTCTGTTCTTTTTGAATTTTTATTTAGTTTATTTTAGTTTTCCATTGATTTATTTTTATTTTTGGCCCACAACGCTTGTAGTTGTGTGGCATGGAACACGACTAAGTTTGAGTTGTGTAAAACCCCACACAACATAAATGTAGTTGTGTCTGGTGCCATACAAAACCAAACCATGGCAACACAACCACAGTCAAGTTGTGTAGAGGCTACACAACTTGATCTTAGTGGTGTAGCGTGCCACACAGCCCATTTGAGTCTTGTACACAACTCAAATGGGCTGTGAATTCAACATCTCCCAACATTACTCATCAAAAAGCCAAATAAAAGGATCCAAAAATCTAACAAGAAAATTGAATTTTTGAATTGTTTGGTTTTTTGAAGAAATTTTTTGAGTTAGAATCATACATCCAAGAAATCTTAAAATGTTTTTGGCATGCTCTTTGACTTTTCTCTTGAATTTTTTAAAGCTTGAAGCATCTGAAAAAATGAAATAAAAAGGAAAATAAAAGGATGCATGCAAATTTCCAATGATAAAAAAACCAAAAATATCAAAAATATTAAGTTAAAAGGATATGCCCAAAAAATATAAACAAAATATTTGAAAGCTCCTTGAATGTTGGCTGAACCTTTTGATAGCAGAAATAAAAAAAAATTAAAATAGCCAACATTAGGATCCAAAAACCCATGGAAAAATTGGTTTTAGCGTAATTATTTAATTTTTTGATTCCATTTTTGGAGGGTTTCTAATGCCTCAAAAATTATAAAAAAATTTTCTGGGGGGTTTCTTAATCACAGCTACGTGGATTCTGTATCAGAATTTTTAAAAAATGAATTCTTGAAATGCCTGTGAAATAAAGTATTTGTCCATGTAGCAGCAGAGGCCTGCAAATGCAGGTAGAGGTAATATTTAATGAAATAAAGGTTTGGGGGAATGAGAAAATTAATTCCCTTTAGAAATTATCCATATTTTTAGTATATTTCTTTTTGAAAACTTTTATGTTATATAGTTTGTGCAGAATTCAAATTCCCTGGCTGGGAGAGCCTGTTGAAGTTTTTCCTATCCTTTTCTGTTCTTTTTTGAAAGTTTTTCAAACAGTATTTTGAGAGTTTTTCACATGTGTTTACTAAAATTCTTAACTTATATGAGGCATTTGGTGAGATGCCTAATGGATTAGCATGCATATTTCATATCCATGCCATTCCCATTTCTTTCCAAACACATTTTCAAGGGCTTGTTTTGGTAATTAAAGATTTGAAATCTTGGCACTCAGCTTTCAGTCCCTGTACTTTCCATGGATTTGCTTGGATGCAGCTTTGTGGAGGAATTTTAGATCCTGGGGCTGCATGGGTATTCCAGGATTTTAATTTTGTGCAAAGCTGCATGTGTTAATTTTGCAAAAACTTTTCTTGGTCAATGAATCCTAAATTAAACAAAAAATCAATGTGTGGCTTAATTTTATTCAGGTGAAATATACAGCATTTTTCATCTGCAACATTAGGGCTTATCATCATGAGCAAAACCACAATTAGAAAATCACCTTTTTTTTTCCAAACCTTCCATTTTTGATGGCGGGTTTCTGGAATACACATACCCCTTAACTGGGGTATTTAAAAATGGCGGGTTTCAAACATCAAACCCGCCATTATCATCAATCTACCATCCACACCACCACCTCAGAAAATCCATACTGATCCCATCTCCACGGCATCACACACATCTCATCTCCATTACTTCACATATCAATCACATCACACACATCCCATTGCATGCAAAACACCCATCCACACCACCAACTCAGAAAATCCATACTGATCCCATCTCCACCACATCGAACACATCTCATCTCCATTGCTTCACACAAATACCAACATCATCTTTCTCAAAATGTCCAATCAGACTTCCCGCCAGAAAGTTGAAAAGGCAAAAAAGATGACTGAAATTTTTTTATTATTTGACTCTGATTCAGACTACAAGTTGGAATCAACTTGCTTAGATTTGAATTTTATCTTGGAAAAGCCATACATAGTTCCACAAAGACACACTCTCCACAAACCTATGTATGAAACGCAAAAGATTGATCTACTCCCTGACTTGAGCTTCCAGAAACTGTTACAAACTTTATTGCCTTCATTCATGAAACTTCTGGAGATGATTGAAGACAACCACATCTTCCAGAAAAATTCTTAGAATCCTCAACAAGATCCAGCTATCCAACTGGCTGTTTCTCTTTGTAGATTTTTATCAAATTGAAATGGAGCAGCAATACCTCAATTATAAAATCTATTCTAAGTTGGTTATGGATCCATTGAATTGTAAACCAAAAGATTAATGATTGCTATCCTATCTTTCCGTTTCTCAGTCCTTTTTTAGCCAACAAAAGAAGAACGCAAGAAGATATCTCAATTAATGGAGACTGAAGGCTTTCCCTGTTGCATTGGTTTTGCTGTTGGAACCACTATTCCCTTGAATCAAGAATCCAAGCTAGATGGAAACCACTATTTTAATTGGGAAAAAAGGCAATTGATTCATTTCCTTTCCAAGCCTTTGATAATTCACTGACAAAACATGTTTTATTGTTTTTTATAGATACTCTGTGTCACTATAACTTGATTATGATAACAACAAGAACTTCATATCCCTCCATGCTGGCCTTCCCAGTTCTTGTCACAATTAATTTATTTTCAATTGAATTCAGATTTCCCAAAAACAAGATAACTAATTTGAGCAAGATCAATACCTTTTTTCCAATTCAGCTTATGCTAGTGGGAAATATGTGGTTCCAGCATACCCCAATGTTTCAATCAATGATCAAGCCAAAATTGATTTCAACTATTATCTTTCCCAACCACAAGTTTGTATTGAGCATGCAATATTAAAACTGAAAGGATGATGTGCCAGCTTACAGGAGATGGAAAACCTCCTCCAATCTTCCAAAGAAATGAAGTTCCTCATCAACTGGATTATCACTTGTGTAATCCTTCACAACCTTCTTGCCAAAATCAAAGATGGATGGGAAGAAATATTTCAAGACAATATTCCCAATCCTCCTCAAGTTGTCCCGGTCTCATCTTCTACCTCATCTCCTGAATTGAGACAGAGGATTATACCACGCACACTGGCTCACTTTAATGAGTAGAATTAAACTGTCAAATAGGTGAAATATAACATCACCAAATTTGTTTGGTTTTAGTTGTTCAAATACTAGGCTGACTTGTTTTTTTTTGGTGGAATTAGAAGAAAAACAGAACCATAACTTTCAAACCACCCACTGCATCCCACCAAACCACCAGTCCAATCCTCCTCCTCCTCACCAAAACAACCTCACCCACCACAACCACCTCACCATCCACCTCCACCTCCCTCCAAGTTCACCTAGTCATCCTTCTCCTTATTCCTCTTTGCTCAGCACCCCAGGTAAGCCCCCATTTCCTCCTACTTGATTCATTGGAGCTGACCTCCCCCCTCCTCCTCCTTTTAGATATCCTGCTTGTTCCTTGCTTGGTACCTCTGAAAAGCTCCCCCCTCCTTCTCCTCTTTGGTCCATTGGAAAGCAATTGCTTGATTGATCCATTGGCAAGAAAACTGTTGTTTGCTTTCATTTAAGCAAGCAAATGGTTGTTTTCTTGAAGGTTGGCAAGCAAACAACCTTCAATTTCCAGTTGGTCAATAAATCAACTGGCAAGTGATTCATTGTTTGCTTTTTGGATGATTGATTGGTTGAACACCCCCTACCCCTCATCCTCCTCCTCCTTATCAATTGGTTGACCGCCCCCTGCCCCTCCTCCTCCTCCTCCTGATTGATTGGTTGAACTCCCTTGCCCCTCATCCTACTTCTCCTAATTGACAAATTTCTTTCCAATTGATTGATTGGTTGACAACCCCCTGCCCCTCATCCTACTCCTCCTGATCAATCAGCAAGCAATAAATCAATTGCTTGCCAATTGATCAACAAATGGCCTGCCCCCCTTTCAGCTCCTCCCCCTCCTCCCTGATCATTAAAAGGTGAGTGATTAGGTTTTTTTTTTTTTTTTTTTTTTTTTGCTAGGAGCATTGTTGGTATTTTATTGGTATTTTCCATGTTTGTTGATCATCTAAGTGGTTTATCCTGGAATAATGATTTTTTTTTGATTCAATGCAATGCAATTGGAAATTCTACCGCTGTGACCACCCTTTCTTGACTGCCAATTCTTCTCCCACTAAACTCAAAATGTAACAACTAATGGATTTCCATCTTGATCCTTGCCCTGATCAAATTATATGGTTGGAAGGGAAAAAGATGGAAGGAGATAGTTTGAAAAACATACAGAGAAGTGGGAAGAAAAGAGCTTTCCAGAGAAGGAGGCCTCAAATGAGGAGTTCTGAAATTGAATTGGAAGTGACTGAGGAAAAAATTAATGAAAAGTTTGTTTGGTCTTCACACAAACTCTTTCCCTTGACCTGTATCCTTCCTATGTCAAGAAAAGTCAAAAGCCCACCACTGAAGAGTTGGAACAGACCAAAAAGAAAATCAAACCATTCCATTTCTTCATATCTGGAAAATTATATACTCAAGATCAATCCAATCATGAGGCTAAGGTTGCAATCATCAAATTTTTCCCTTTGAATGAACTCTCTGAGCAAGGAAGAAGGACATCAACTCTGAAAAAAATTCCTTCACAAATCCAAAAAATCTTTCAACACTGTTGGTCCCTCAAGATCCTGGGGTGGGAAAATGTGGGCAATTGGATGGCAAGGGTGATGTTAAATTCACGGGTCCAGCCATGTGGGAGCCATGTACACGGCCCCACACAGCCTGTGGGAGTTGTAAAGGGCCCCTCAATGCTTGGGGACCCATACACTACTCCATATAATTTATAATTCATAATTTATAATTTATAATTTATAATTTATAATTTATAATTTGAAATTTATAATTTATAATTTATAATTTATAATTTATAATTTATAATTTATAATTTATAATTTATAATTTATAATTTATAATTTATAATTTATAATTTATAATTTAAAATTTATAATTTATAATTTATAATTTATAATTTATAATTTATAATTTATACTTTATACTTTATAATTTATACTTTATACTTTATAATTTATAATTTATAATTTATGATTTATAATTTATAATTTATAATTTATAATTTATAATTTATAATTTATAATTTTTAATTTATAATTTATAATTTATAATTTATAATTTATAATTTATAATTTATAATTTATAATTTATAATTTATAATTTATAATTTATAATTTATAATTTATAATTTATAATTTATAATTTATAATTTATAATTTATAATTTATAATTTAAAATTTATAATTTATAATTTATAATTTATAATTTATAATTTTTAATTTATACTTTATAATTTCTAATTTCTAATTTATAATTTATAATTTATAATTTATAATTTATGCTTTATAATTTATAATTTATAATTTATGATTTATAATTTATAATTTATAATTTATAATTTATAATTTATAATTTATAATTTATAATTTATAATTTATAATTTATAATTTATAATTTATAATTTATAATTTATAATTTATAATTTATAATTTAAAATTTATAATTTATAATTTATAATTTATAATTTATAATTTATACTTTATAATTTCTAATTTATAATTTATAATTTATAATTTATAATTTATAATTTATAATTTATGATTTATAATTTATTATTTATTATATATTATATATTATTTATTATTTATTATTTATTATTTATTAATTATCAATTATTAATTATTATTTATCATTTATCATTTATCATTTATTATTTATTATTTATTATTTATTATTTGTTATTTGTTATTTGTTATTTGTTATTTATTATTTATTATTTATTATTTATTATTTATTATTTATTATTTATTATTTATTATTTATTATTTATTATTTATTATTTATTATTTATTATTTATTATTTATTATTTATTATTTATTATTTATTATTTATTATTTATTATTTATTATTTATTATTTATTATTTATTATTTATTATTTATTATTTATTATTTATTATTTATTATTTATTATTTATTATTTATTATTTATTATTTATTATTTATTATTTATTATTTATTATTTATTATTTATTATTTATTATTTATTATTTATTATTTATTATTTATTATTTATTATTTATTATTTATTATTTATTATTTATTATTTATTATTTATTATTTATTATTTATTATTTATTATTTATTATTTATTATTTATTATTTATTATTTATTATTTATTATTTATTATTTATTATTTATTATTTATTATTTATTATTTATTATTTATTATTTATTATTTATTATTTATTATTTATTATTTATTATTTATTATTTATTATTTATTATTTATTATTTATTATTTATTATTTATTATTTATTATTTATTATTTATTATTTATTATTTATTATTTATTATTTATTATTTATTATTTATTATTTATTATTTATTATTTATTATTTATTATTTATTATTTATTATTTATTATTTATTATTTATTATTTATTATTTATTATTTATTATTTATTATTTATTATTTATTATTTATTATTTATTATTTATTATTTATTATTTATTATTTATTATTTATTATTTATTATTTATTATTTATTATTTATTATTTATTATTTATTATTTATTATTTATTATTTATTATTTATTATTTATTATTTATTATTTATTATTTATTATTCATTATTTATTATTCATTATTCATTATTCATTATTCATTATTTATTATTTATTATTTATTATTTATTATTTATTATTTATTATTTATTATTTATTATTTATTATTTATTATTTATTATTTATTATTTATTATTTATTATTTATTATTTATTATTTATTATTTATTATTTATTATTTATTACTTATTACTTATTATTTATTATTTATTATTTATTATTTATTATGTATTATTTATTATTTATTATTTATTATTTATTATTTATTATTTATTATTTATTATTTATTATTTATTATTTATTATTTATTATTTATTATTTATTATTTATTATTTATTATTTATGATTTATTATTTATTATTTATTATTTTTTATATATAATTTATAATTTATTATCTATTATTAATTATTATCTATTATTAATTATTATCTATTATTAATTATTATCTATTATTAATTATTTATGATTTAGTGGAGGCTACACAACTTGATTTTAGTTTTTTAGCGTGCCATACAACTCAAATGAGACATGTAGCATGACACACAGCCCATTTGAGCCGTGTAGCATGCCACGCGGCTCATTTGAGTCATGTAGGGTACCACAGGACCCATTGAGCCGTGTACATGGCTCTGTAGCCGTGAATTTAACATTACCCGGATGGCAAATATTTATGCACCCTTCTGAACTAATTGGATGATATTTGAAGAAAGATGCTGTCAAATCCTCTACTAAAGAGTATTAATTTTTGAAACTTAGGTCTGACAAGGTCTCTCAAATATTGGGAAAAATGTTTCAAAAATCAGCCAAACTTGCATTTAATTCCAACTGTGAAGCCATGATGGAAAAAAATATGCCTTCCTTCTCCTCATCGAAATTTTGATCCGGCCTCACTCCTTCTGACTGCTCTCCTCACATCACCTTCAACTCAGACTCCTTCCACAACTCTCCCCAAATTAACAAAGGTGATGTCTCCCCCTATTCCTTTTTACTGGTGGTCCCAACCGAAAAATCAAATGGAAAAATCATCAACAACCAGGATTAATATCAAGTATCCAATGGCTAATTTGTGTTCCCTGAATTGGGGTTTAGGATTGATTTCAACCAAAAAGGCATTTTCAAAATGGTTTGGGCAGGCAATAAGTGCAAGCACTGTAGTTTTCCAGCTGTGGAGTAGGCCACTCATACCAGGATGGCCATCTCCATGCAAATTAATAAAACAACTCAAAACACTAGCAAGTACTTGGCCAGTGGCAAAATATACCTTAGGAAAAAAATATAAATAAACATCAAAAAGATTTGTTCATTGGTGGTGTTAAAAATACTCTCAAACACTGTTGCAATCAAAAATAATTTTATTTTTTATTTTTAAAATTATTATCAAAGTAAATATATTTAAAAGCCAAGAAATTGAGGAATTTCCTTTATTTCATCTACAGTTCTACTGCTACCAATACATGCCATGTCTACAAATAACCTATCCTTTTTTTCTGTTGCAAGCCTTCCCCTCTCCTTTTTGAGTTGGTCTTGCTCTTGATCCTTCTCCTTTTCCACTTTCTGAAACTCCAGCTTGGTCTGTTTGATTTGACACTCAGAATACAACTTGTCTTGATGAGTCAAACTCTCATCTTTCCACTTTTGAAAATCCATATCCAGTTGAAAATACCACTTCTTCTTTTCAAATTGAATTTTTTTGGATTCAATTTGTGATTTTACTATTTTTTAGAGGAGGGGAATAGGGATCAGCTTGATTTGGAAAGCAAGGAGAATCAATCAATGGACTTAATTGAATGTTGATTCTCCATGATATCCTCAAAGCCAGAACAATTCAAAGTGTTTCTCTGCTTTTGAAGGCTATTAGGGTTGAGGTTTATGTAATTGGAGGCCTTTCAATTTCCCTATGTAGAGGAGGTTTGTGTGGGAACTTTGTCACTCTCAGTTGATGGTAATGTGGGAGGCCCCATTGGCCTGAGTTTTTTGCCATTCAGGAACGGATGAGGCTGGCTTTTTTACAATTTAAATCAGTTGGGATTAACCAGACAGAAGAGAAAAGAACTTGGGTGCTTACTTGAGCAGATGTTGATGGTAGTGGCAATACAGGAATAACTTGCTCCTTATTGGACAAGTTGTTAACTTCTTCCATCACAGCAAGAGAGAAATCAAAAGAAGGAGGTGAGGGGTCCAAGGAAGAGGTTTTCAATGCTGATGTAGACATGATTGGAGCGGGTTTTGTTAAAATATCCTCCTCCAACTTGGATTGGGGCCACTCATAGGTTTTTTCTGGATCATCATTGCTAGGCTGAGCATCCACAGCCAAGTCCTCAGCTTCAACAGAATCAGATTTTTGGGCATCAAAAGCAGCTAACAGGGTGATGTTGGACTTATTTCCAAATATTTCATTCATATGAACATAAAAAGGACCAATGGAGTCCAACTTATCAATGAAAAAGGTGATTTCTTTGGCTTTATCAGAGTCAGTGATGCCAAAGCCAGTGAAGATTGAAATGGAGTGGGCTTTTTTGTAGTTGGTTTGATAGTTCTTGAATAAATCCCGCATCTGATTGGATGAAAGATCCAGCCTAACTTTGGTTTTAATCTTCAGTTCATTGGCCATCAGAAGATAACCATTAAACTTAGAGGAAGGAGGTTGGCCAATTTGTGTTTCATTGTTTAATCCAAATCAAGCATTGTGGTTGGCCGGAATTTTGAGCCAGTTTACCAGGATGATGTGGTCAGCTCTCTTGAGCTGAATTGAGCCTTTGGAAGCTGATGGGGGAGGATTGTTGGATTTTGAGTTCCTGGGGGATGTTTGATTTGGTTGAGTGGACTTGCGGGAGGAGTTTTGCTGAGGGGACATTTAAAAATAGTAAGAGGGATGAAGTGATGAAGCAATAAAGCAATGAGAGTTAGGATGTGATGAAAGGGGGGATGAAGTGATAAAGAAATGAAGCAATGAGAGGATGGATGTGATTAAAGCAATAAATTGATGACAGTGATAAATCAAGTTGAGAGTGATGAAGTGATGAGGGGATGAGAGTGATGAAGTGAGAAGAGATGAGAGTGATGAATTGATGAGAGCGGTGAATCAAATTTCTGGATGAGGTTGGAGGTAGAAATTTTTCCCATGAGGTCAGAGTTTGAAAACAGGGGTGATGATGTGGAATGACACGTGGTTGAGCTGTTGAAGGCCTTTATATACTTTACTTGAAAAAACCCACTTATTTCATGTTAACTTTGACACATCTGAACTGAAATAAGTGGGTTTCTTTGATTTTTAATGGTGGATTTGGGTTGAAACATGCCATTAAAAAATGGTGGGTTTGCTTAAATTTGATACACCCCATTACAATGGCCAAAAAGTGACAGTTTGGGGTCATGGTATTTTTTCATTAAACCAAAGGGTCAAGGAGTAGGATTTCAAAGGTGGCTCCAATGAGTGACCCTAACTAGCTTTGGTTGGGTAATCCATTTTTGAAATAATATTTTGGGATTTCTAATTCCTTGTAATGCTTTTATCAATTTATGGTTTGTATGCTACCCTTGTCCAATGGCTCTGCAATAGTAGCTGGCTGATAATACAAGTATTGGGAATTTTATTTTACATTTTTTTTATTTCAAAGTAAAACTACAAAGTTTTAAATTATCTTTTATTTCAATAAAAAATAAAATCTTGGGTGGCTATTTTCTCCTCAAAGTTTTACCACAGGTTTTTTTTTTGGGGGGGGGGGGGTGATACTGAAATTTCCAAATCAAGGAGTTCATGGTGAATTCTATGAGATTTTACAAGTGTTAGAATGTTTCCTAGATTAATTGCTTTGAAACAAGTGAAAGGGTGGTGTAAGAAAAATTAATGGAAACAATTTTTGGGTGGTTCTTGCATCCTCCATGTTTTTTAGATGGCAGATTGTTTGGGGGCCTTTCCCATTTAATTTAAAATGGGATAGTGTAAGCCTTTTATCCTGCCATAGAGGACAGACTGGATGAGTCCTGTTGGTCAGGAAATCTTAAGGAATTTTAGTGAAAAAAATCTTTATGATGATTTTTCTAAGCAAAACTTGGATCTATGCAAGAAGTATCTGTTGAACATTCATTTAATGAAAGCAGGGAAAAGGAAGAAGGTCAGGTTAAATTGAAGGCCATGGTAAATTTCATATCAAAAAAAATAAAGGGGGGGGGCGCATGTGCTACAGCACTTGTTGGAATATCCAAACAAGAGTTTTGAATTTTTGAATAGATGATATGTATTTAATGTGCACAATTACTTTGGTGCAAAATCTAGCCAACATATAAAAGGGGAAAAAGAATTTTTGTTTATGTATGTACACATGCATGAATATGTTGTGGTGCAAGATTCAAGACAGGATGATTAATTCAGCTGGGCCCTAATCTTGTTTTGTCTTTGTATACTCTTCTATAACTTCCTCAAGATTGTTGATTCTCCCCAGAATGAGAAATAATAATAAATCCTAATAAGGGACCACCCACAATTAACAAGTGTTTCCATAATTTATGGAACTGCTTAGATTTTTTTGAATACTCTGCAATGTTAAAACCTAATGATTTTTAGACGATTTAATGGATAAAATGTCTCCACCCTTGAACATACCTCATTTAATATTAAATACAAAAATAGAAGATAGAAAACCTTGACCACCCACCCACCACCCCTTCCCAGTTTCTTTTCCATATACAAATATGGTCCACCAGCTCATTTGAGGCTTATTTTGCTCTATGCACTGGTTTGGTGATCCTTCTTTCCTTCTATTGCTGATATTTAATGCGCCCAACTTTTAATACAACTTTTACCCCTATTTTTGAAGTTAGATACCCTATCAAGTTTCATCTCCAATTTCTAACTTATTGATACCCCACAGTATATTTATTCAGAGTAGTACCCAAAACTTCCCAACCATCCCAGGTCTCCTCAACTTTCTCCTGCCTGTTCCCGCTAGAAATTGCTTGCCTAATCAGGTTCAGATATTCTTGCTTACTTTTCAGTCCCTGTTTTGTTGTAAACTTTTTGATCTGCATTTGTTAAACAGAAAAAACTGTTGTCTTTTGATTCCCAACCAATAGCCTTAAAATTTCTGCACCATGAGACAATAGACCATGCTTCTGTGACAACTGGCCCTGGTGTGCAAGGGGAGGAAGGCACAGGCACTACTACTCATAGAACTCAAGGATGATTTTTTGAAATTGGAATGAAGAAGATGGGACAAGGAGTACAAGTGATAAGAAGATGGAAGGATGGAATGGAGAAGTCCAGGAGGATGTTGTTAAATAAGGGGTTGTTGAATCCTATAAGATTAAAAACAGGAAGGGACAAGGTGATATGAGTTAAGCAGGCTTGGTGAAGTATTTCTTGTGCTGAGATGACACCTACTGGAAGAGGAACTAACCAGTAAGAAGTAGTATACTAATTCCTTTGGGGAATTAGTCCAGGAGGGAAGGAGAGGCCAGTATATGTGAGAGCTGAGAAGGAGGCCTTGAGGGATGAGTGGCTGGTTTTGTAGGTTGGAGTTCCCATGGTATTACATGTTGAATGAATGGGATGGAGGCTGTAGTTGACTGATTGAGTGATGGGCCAATCCAGGAAGGTTTTAAAGTTACTGATCTTGAGTCCTGGGGGTATGGGCTGGACAGACAGAGGAGAGTATGTGCTATGTATATACTAAGTGTAATATGTACTAACTCATATAAAAATTGAGTTGAGGAGAGATACAGGATGTACCAAAAAATAGAGAGAGAGGTATAGAGCCTGAGAAGATTTACTGAATAACATGACATGGTGGTGAGATGTACATGAAAATAGAGCCTATACCATACAGGGAGATGGTGAACCTGGTAGGAGGAGATGGAGAACGCAAGAGATGCAGGAGTAATATCCAGTGGAAGGTACAGGGGTCAGTGAATTTGGGTTTGATCTGAGGGTGAAGCTGATGAAGAGGCGGTATTGGTTGAGTTGAAGGAGTGTCATAACTACAGTTATGACAGCTCCTTGCATTGTGTATTTCCTTTTGTAGAAATTTTCATGCACCTATGAATGGCCTTTTTTGGCTCAGAATTTATTCTTGTGAATCTGGGTGCCCTTCTGAACTAAATCTTAGCTGGCTTGGTGCCCTTGAGATCATTTTTATGAAGATCCCACAGAACATACACAAGCACCCTGTGGTGCATATTTCACATGAGGGATTTTCTGTTTTGAGTGGAATTTGGAAATTTGGAAATAGGAAAATTACTGGTAATTGAAACATGTTAAGGCAAATTTTGTCTCTGGTCAAAAGATAATTTGCTTCTTAAGTTGTTTTCTCAAGCAAGCTGGGGTAATTTTCAAGAAAAAATTAAAGCTTGTAAATGGCTTCAAGCACTGACTGCTGACTGGTTAAAAGTATCCAGGGGATGATTTTATTCCCCAGTGCCTGTGCGACAAATTATAAAACCCTGGAAAAAAATTTCCCAAACACTTGCCTACTCATCATCCTTGTTCCTGCTTGCTCCTCCTTTCAAATCCTTTTAACTCATTGTAAATCCTTGTACCTCCTTGTGGCTCCTTGTAACTCCTTGTTTCTCACTTTGTAAGCTGGGGAATGATTGTGTTGCCTCTGAGATTTAGTTAAGTCCAATTTCAAAATATTGGTTATTAATAAATTTATAAACTCACTGTGACTGACAGGATTTCAAACCATAATTTACAGAATCATACAATTGAATCATGTATTTACTAAGCATACTGTAAAATTCTCCAAATAAAGAAATTCAGTGTATTTCTATTCTTATCAGAAAATTCTCCAAAAACAGTTTTTTAATTGAATATTTGATTTCCACAACACCACATAAAACTGAACATTAGAAAAAAAAAGAACAGGAAAATAAATCCAAATTTTGTTATATCATTTTTGTTGATATTTAATTATTTTCATTGCAAAAGCAATTGATGCAGGAAACTTATATCTGTGGAAATTGAAAAAACTTTTTTTATCATCCTTGTTTAAGAAAATGATATTTGGAATAAGTATGGAATCTGTAACACAAGAGGCCTTGAGGATTTTAAACATTTAACAGCTTGGCTTGGTTTCAAGCACCATGAGAAAAGTACAATTAGAAAGGCTTCTGACCAAATTCAAGTTCCTCAAAAGCATTAGACAAATGAAAATATTTATTATGAGGACATGTGGTGGAGAAACAAATGGATTGATACTTTAAATTATTCCTTCAGACACAGAAACTGTGGGATATCATTCTCAATTATTTCAATTGAAATCAAATTAAAAATGCATGATGGAATATACCAATTAGTATCAAGATTGAGATTATTGATGTCATTTTTTAGGGGTGTATTGAAAAAAAAGTAATTAATGCACCAAGTTTTGTGAGGTTGCTTTTCATAAGTAACTTGGGAAAACCAAAAAATGTGTTATATCTAAATCATTTTGATGCTATTCCACCTGAGTTGCTGGAAAAATATGGGGTTTCTGCTTTTTTCATCCATGCCTCTACACTTTAAATCCTATGTCTCTCAATCAATCCAGTGAGGATACTCAATTTTTGTAACCAGACTCCAAATATCTGCTACTAGTTTTCCTCCCTGGCTCATATCCCTGGGAGATCTTCTCTTTGTGAAAACAATTCATTTTCACCAAAAAATTCCAGGAATCTGGATCCATGTATGTTTTTCTTCTTCTGAATCAGCCCCATATTTCTCACTGATCACTCCTCACAAAATTTTCCTTAAAAAATTGAAAAATATATCAAACTATCAATCCTTGATAGCCTCAAACTACCATCCTTTTCCAAATCTCTTTTTTCTTTGCCTGTGCACATGTTTCTGTCCTTGTTTCTTTCAGGTAAATTTTTTCCTGATTTGATATTTTTTCTTGATTAATAAAATAATGAATGTTTCTGCCAGCCTGAGAACAACAGTTTTATAATCACATTTTTTCTTTGGAAACCAAGGACCAGAGCTACCAATAATTCCAGACTCTAAAGAAGATCAAAAAGACTCCAAAATGAAAATTAACCTAATGAACAAGACCAAATTTGTAACATGGGTTCTCAGAATAAATCACTATCTGCACAGAAAACCTCTGCTGGATCTGGTTCTTTACCAACTGAGAAGACAAATTTTTGCAGTGCAAAAGGAGAAAAAAATTGAAGCAGCCAAAATGATCCTTCAAAAACTGGAAATAATAGTTTTATAAGCCATTGTAATTCTTAACAAAAAAAGACCAAGTTGAAATATGGAGCAAAATCCAAAAAGAATATGCCTCTGAGTTTTCCAATTACAGGGGTCATGATTGGATTAATTTAATTTGATTTCAATTCAAAAGAGATCTCACAAAAGAAATCAACAATTGCATAATAATAATGAATGAACTAGCTGTGGTGAAATTGAATGTGCCTCCTGAAATTTTAAGCTACACCATGCTTTCCACCATGCTTTCCAAGCTCACAACCAATCCAACCACATTGTGGAAATTATCCTCCTGAAAAATTATTTGCTTCAAATGAAAATCAAAGTGCTCAAAAGTATCAGAGAGCTCATCCACATAGGAATTAATTGTGTGGAATGCTCAGTTTACCCTTATCAAAAAAATCATGAATCTCCCACTGACCTTATTAAATCACCCCAAAAGTAAAAGAAGCCAGGACATACATGTTCAAAAGGAAAAAACAGACCCCTCTGTGAACATACAGAAGATTTCTTTTGGTTTCTACAATTTTATAATCTTTGGAAGAATTTTCTAAACAGTACAGCTCCCACCTGCTCAATGTGGAAGCCCATTCTGGAAATGATTCCTCCTTGGAAAATGCTAAAATACATCTCAAAATTCAACTCTACTCAAAATATGATGAAAGCTCAAACCACATAATCCTGGTACTTGATTCAAGGGCCTTGCATCGCATGCTGAACAACACATCCTTTCTTTTAAATTTTCAACCTACCAACATCAATATTGGTACCAGAGAAATCCAACAATCCCTCAGATCCACACATGTTGGTCATGACAAGGTCATGAATCATGAAGGAAAGGTCCTTAAACTGAAGAATTACCTTAAAAGTCCCCCCTCAATATAATTTCCACTTTCAAAAACCAAAATAAATTCAACTGTAACTGTTATCAAGGAAATTGGTTACTCTGGTTTGGAAATAAATTTAAGTGTTTTCAATATCATTGTAAATTCTCAAAGAAAGCTCACCAAAATTTGTGGGGTGAATTTCAATAAATTTCCCAACTCTCAGCTGAAGTCAACTTCTGCTCTGACTTACTGTGTCACAGAAATCTAGGAAATTCAAATCCCTATATTCAAAAATATGTCCAAAAAATCATGTCAAAAACCTTAAAATTGTCCTTGTAAATCATCTTTAAGATCTGAAAGTGCACCAACACCCCTTTTGATGGGAGCATCAAATAAACTGAATTTCTTCTGGATTTTATCAACCCAAAATAGTAGGCCCAAGGCTTGTTTCCTTTTTTACTGGGTCTTGAATTTTTCAAAATTGGGGACCAACAAACTGGAATTATCTCTGTGTCATTCCAAAAAAAATTATTCAATGATCATGAGGCTCTCATGGATTTTTTAACTACTGCATGAAATAAAACCAAAAAAAGAGCAGAGAATTCAATCTCCAAAAAATGGCAGTGATTTTCTGAAACAGACACTCCATATCTACTGTAAAAAAATGGGCATTGTGCACCAGTTCTCTCCTGCCTACACTCCCCAGAAAAAAGAATGGCTCAGAGATAAGATTGGTCAGTTCTTGACAAAAACAGATGAATACTGCATGAGAGAAAGCTTACTATCTCATTTTTGGCTGAAGAATTCAGTAAATCTGCTAATATAATCAATTCACTCCCCTCTCAAAACAGCTCAAATCAAATAGCATAAAAAGAATGGTTTGAGAGGAAGTTCAACCCTGAGTTCCTGAAAGAATTTGGCTGCTCCTGATATCTCCTTGCTACAAATATTTCTGGGATGTCCAAAATATATCTCAATAGCTCAAAATAGGTTATTTTGAGCTTTGTGACAAAATGCTGCTCATAGAAAGTGCTGGAATTAGACTCAGGTAAGACAAAAGTAACATCCAATCTAAGCTTTGAAGAATTTAAGTTCCCCTGAATGTTCCCTTATCCAAAAACTGCCATGTTTGATCCTTCTTTCAAGACTTAAAATTACCTGTATTATGGTCAGATTAATTCAAAAAAGAAGGCTTTCTGCCATGGCTATGGAATCAAAGAACCTATCTCCTCCAAATAAAGCTCTGAATTTCCCTTCAAAAATATTCCAAGATTCTTTTAGAACAATTTCACTGAAACAAAATATATTATCCTTCAATTTTCAACCTGAATCCAAGACCTGTGCTGCCTCTCTCTATCTTATCTAAAAAACAGAGCACCAAAATTTTAAGTCTGTCAAGGAGGCTCTTAGCTCCAAATAATAAATGAAATTGATAGATGCAATGAACTGGGAACTTATCAATATACTTGTCTATGGTGTTTTGGAGGAAGAATATCTGCCCCCCAAAATGAACCTATCAAGTGTGCCTGGGTGTTCAGAACAAAAAGGGAAATGAAGAAATGGATCATGAAATTTGAGGACTGAATGTGTCCCCCAGGCTTTCTCCAACATTTCAATTGAGACTAAACCATAAAAATTTCCCCTCCTGGGGAAAAATCCTCTTTAAAACCACTCATTGCATATAATTTGTTTCAGAGAATGAAATTTTTCCAAGTTGATGTGAAATAAGCCTTTCTGAAAAATTCTCTCAAGGAAAATTCTTTTATAAGCCCTTCTCCCAATATTTGATTCTCTTCTGGAAAATCTTTTTGGCTAGTTAAAGCCCTGTATTCTTTAAATCAAACAAACTATTCCTGGTATCCAACCTTAAAATCTTGTATCAAGGAATCAGTTTTAAGAAAAAGAAAATCCCACTTGCCTGTTTTTAAAAATGGCACCACCTGGCTATATGTCCATATGGAAAATTTGGCTATTTTCAGCCACAATCAAAAAGCCTTTGTTGAGAAATTGGAAGAGAATTTCCAAAGAAAGACCTTGGGAGAGGCCAAAATCCTACTTGAAATGAAAATCAACATTCAAACTGGTGCCAATGTAAAAAAACTGTAGCAATAAACCTAAATTAAGAAAATTTGAAAACAGTATGAAATTCTAAGAATAACTCAAACCATATAAAATGATTCTCAAAGAAAGAAATGAAGAATACCTGGTATTGGAAAACTCAGGTTGAATATCTTTCAGAATAATAGGTTAGATCAACTGTTTAACCTTCAAATCACGTCAAATAAAAAATCACCTTTGCCTGAAAAAAAATATTGATAGATCAACTGTTTAACCTTCAAATCATGTCTCTAAATCACCTTTGCCTGAAAATATTTAGCCCAATTTCTGAAAAAATCATCCACAGTGCACTAAAAAGTACCTCTTCATGCAGTGTGGTGACCAATTTGGGCACCTCAGGAAAAAGGGGGATTTTTTTTTAATTTTTATGTGCATGTTTTTTTTCATTCAGCTACACTTTTTTTAAAAAAAATATTATTATTTCCTGTTTCACTATGGGGACCCTTCCTCTTTTCATTATCCCAGCTTATTCCTGTCCTAGCAGTCTAGAAAAGGCTCCCACACCATTAATACTGCCAGATCCTCCATTCAACTCCTTCTTGCTGCGCTCACTGTCTGAATTTTTGACCAAGCGCCCACGCAGCCAGCCATCATCCTCATTGCCAGAAACATCACCATCATTGTCCTTGCCAATTTTTGCCATCACAGCAGCAAAAAACAACAAATAAAGTCTCAGCCATCATTGCCTTGCGCCAATGATCCTCATCTGTACTCCAGTGAGACAGCAACAAAAATGAAGAGGTCAATTTCTGTCATCAATCATCTTTGTTGTTGAGGATCATTGCCTCCATCATCAACCAAAAATCCTCTCCACCTCATCTGGCTAAACAATGGCTGACATTACCAGCTCAATCTTTCCTCCTTCATCCTGTTGCACAATGGCTGACATCATCATCAACTTCTTTGACCACTGCTGGCAACCATCCCGCATCCTTCCGCAAGGCCATTTCCACAGTCGCAAATGTCTTTCCAACTCACTGGCAGCCATTGATTGGCCACCTGCTGCTACCTTCACTCATTGTTGCTGTTGTTAATGGTTGTTGCGGCTGCTTTCCAACTTGCTGGCGCCTGTCAGTGGCTGCCTTATCCTTGATCATCTTTGCTGGAACCAACCTCTCTATCTTCCCACATTTCTCCTGGTGACTAATGTTGCTTGCGCCCCGCTCATCTCAGGGTCATCCGCTGCACGCTGTCATCTGTGAAGCAGGCTGGCTTCCTTTTCTCATCTCATCTTTTTTTGTCACATGTCATGATCTTCCTGTTGCCACCATTGTTTTTGTTCATTACTTGTTTCCCTGATCCTTCTTAATAATTAAAAAAAAATCTGCCCTCATTTGTAGTTATCCCTTGTAAGTAGTCTACAGGGACTCTTGCCCATAAAAGGAGGGATCTCCCCTTTCTTTTGCCGCAATTTATCATCTATCAATCTTATAATCAATGATCCCTGATCTATCATCATCATATAAGCAATAAATCTGTTGGGGCCCTTCCCCTTTATCCAAGCATTTATCCTGGGGGACCCTATGATTTCTCCTTGATTTTTGAGCCTCCATGCTCAAATCTTGATCCATCCCTCTGTGGCCTTGTTTTTTATAACCAAAAAATAGCCTTGCTGGTTGAAGAAGAGTTCATTTGATCAAATTCTTGAGTGTTTTATACCACTCTTGATCCCTTTTTTTGATCATATTGGTCTTGATCATTCTTTTTGATCATCCTTCCGGACCAAGTCACTTTTGACTGAGAGGTTTCTTTAAACTTGAAACCTGACGTGTTAAAAATTCCTTTATTTCTTTAAAGTTAAATTATGCCACGCTATTATTGAGTCTCTTGAGAAGTGTTGGGCTATTCTTGTTCAAATCTGTTATTTTTTTTGCTTCTAGAGCTTCATAAAACAAATTGCTTTTTTTTGTTCAGCCACCAACCATTATCTGGTACCCTTCAAGCGCTTGATTGCAGAGAGTTGGGCAGGTTCATTTAGAACCTGGAGGTTGGTTGGAATTGAGCTGATCTTTCCTAATATTCTGCTGAAAAACAGAGTTATTAGCTTGTGGGAGTTTTCAATTACAAACGCCTTGTTCTATCAAACCCTGAAGAAAATTTTACTTATTTTGTTCAAGTATTTTCCTGCACCATCCTGCCTCAGATAGTGTTATTTCCTTGCTGCCTACTACTCTCAAACTCATCCCTTCCATTGATTCCTCATTCATAAGGTTCTGAATCTTGATTCCAGTTACATTTAAATATTTTTGTAACACTCAGGAGGGCAGCCTAAAAAGAACCTTTCCCCTCCAAAAAACTGCCTGCAGCTCAGCACTGTTTGTGTCAGCTTGCTACTATGTCAGAGATAGCTGGCAAAGCACCAAAAAAAGACAATTAATTAAAATTAATAAAAAATAATTAAATAGTATGAATATGCCAAATATTATTAAGGATTTGGATTCCTCACCCAATTTTAGGTAGGGTCACTCAGCAACCCTACCTTCCAATTCCTACTCCTTACCTATCTTAAATCACATAATATTGAAATTATAGCCAATGGCGCCACCAGTCCACATTTTTCCACTTTACTTGTTTCACATGAAAACTCAGGGTTAGGTTTCATGGCTAGAATTTAGTCAGAATTAGAGAATTCTTTATATTTTGGGATTTATTGACAAAAAAGCATTTTGTCAAAACTCCCACGCGCAGCTGCAAAAGCTGCAAACTTGCGCAATAGATGCCAGAGCACAAGCCTGCATGAGAGCAATGGCTGACAAGCGGGCGCGCAGCCTCAGGCAGGCTACCAAAGCGCAAACGCGGGAAGATGCAAAGCAACAGGCGCGAAAGCCATCAACACATGATGAGGAACCGCTGTCAAGGTACTAATTACACAGGCTACTTCCCATACTGATAGATCCAGGGTATGTAATAAATATCTCCATCCGTAGAAAGTGAATAAATAGGTAGATAAACCTGAAGAGAATTAAGGAGTAGGAAAAACTGGACCAAGCTGTCATTTAAATCAAAGAAACAGAATCAATGAAACTGAAAACATGAGCTGAGAAAAGAAAGTAAAGCAGGCTTCAGAAGGAAGAGTTAGGCACAAAAAAGCAAACACAATTCTACAGGCTGGATGATGGCCTCTAAATAGACTAAGTAGAACTGTGTGCGGTATGCACTAATAAGCTGATCTGAGTCTCCCAATTGATATTGAAGTCCTGAGTTGTAGTGCTGGTTTGGAAGGGAAATAAGGTCAACACTGATAGTGAGTTGATTGACACTTTGGTACATACTATTTGGTGCTGGGACTTAGATTGAATAGGGAAAGGGTGGAATCTTCAATCTTGAGCACAAGGTTCCTGAGATTCTGAATGGAATGGTCAAGAGTGGTTCTCCAAGTTTGTTGTTGAGTCTTCTTTTGAATTGTGGTAAAAGGGTTGGCTGTATCCAATGGTGAAAGTCTTGTGACATGGCGACAAGGTGCGCGCCTGATCTGATGATCTAACAGTAGAGACTTAGGGAGACAACACAGGAGCACAAGAGAGATAGAGGAATTTTTACACAAGATTTACAAACCAAAAGAAAACACAGAAGGAGTGCAGAAGAAAAGTTTTAGAGCTAAGAGTATGAATTTCAGTTAATCAATAATCATGGCAAATAATCAACAAAATCAATTAAAAATAAATAAAAAGATGAGTTTACATATTTAATTAAATTATATAAATAAATACATAAGATGTCAAAAAAGACTATTAAAAACTTTGGAGGCCTGCGTACCTATCTTATCTTGACATAAATGCCGACTTCAGGACACCAAATTGTTTGTGAAGATCTCATGAACCCAGATATGTAAAAATATTACTAAAGTTTCCAAAGGAACTATTTTTAAACATTTTACTAAAAAGCATTGAACTTCGAAAATAACCATCAAGAGATTGGAGAAGTCTAATAAACTACTTCTCATGAACTTTATGAAAGTTTAAAGACATCTTAATTTCCGTAGGGTTTCCTTCCATTCAAAAAAACAAATATATTACATATAAATTCCAAGTAATTATTTTTTAGTAAATTATTTAAATAAAAAACACCAATTTTGAAAATTGATGTTAACAACATCAAAGGACAAGAACTTACACTTAGAGTAACATAACCATGAACTATATGAGATAAAACTGTTTATAGAAAATCCAAAAATTAGAATATTTGATCAAGTTTATGAAATTCTCATGACATACATGACTAAAGGAAGATCATATGAATGATGAGGTTCTTTTTCCCAACAAAATATCAAATTATTATTGGAAATAGCTTCAGATCCGGACTCATCGAGCTCCCACCCAGGCTAAAGCACCTAGAGCACATATAGTGCCAGCACTCTTTGCCCTGCTAACCTTAGCACCCGTCCCCTTTGGACCCTAAAGCCCTCAGAGGGACAGAAATGGGACTCAAAAAGATATAAATAAAGGCCCCTTTTTGAGGTTATTGCTACCCCATTGACCCAGTTTGTTTACATCCAGACACCGTTCCAAGGTAATCAAATACTTACAAGAGATAAGTAAGTGATTTATGGCTTTAGCCTGATTAATTATATTTGTCCCAAAACTCTTTGTATCAATTGAAACTGCTGAACAACCTTTTAAACTCCAGTAATAGGTTTAACCCAATAGTACACGTCCCAAACAGGTACCTAAAGGATCCAATAATATACCAGTGAGTTTTATTGTCCTTTTTCTGTCGTGGAAGCTTGTTTACAAGGCCCTGACACTCCATCATATATTTTATATATATATTTTCTTTGGGAAATATCTCCTTTAAAAATATAAATTAAAGGTTCCAAAGTAACCAGGTATATGTGTTTTCAAAGTGAAATCCCTGAAGAGAGGTGTTAATGATCCCCAATAACATTGTGCCCCTCTATTAATTTATTTAATAATCAATTTATCAATATTGATTAATAATATTCAATCATAACCAAACCAATCAACCTTGCAAGAGCTCTATCCAAATATCTTACGGATTTTTGCTGCATTTACTGAATAATATATTTATTATTTATTCCATCACCTCTGGTAGCTAAAGGATAGCAAGGGTATTGGAATCCAGGAGGCTGACAGTTTGGAGTTTCCCAGGGGCTATTTATCAAAACTAAAATTCAAATAAAAAAGTGTTTGGTTAAATCCTCCAACTCCTTCCCTCAAAGTAATTTTTTTTTCAATGCCAACTGTAAAACTTTTCCAAAAATGAAACACTAATTTCTGGCATGGTTGTAATCTGTGGGATAACCCCAAAACTTGAAATTCCAGAAAAAAACCAAGTCTCTTGCTATCCACCACAAAAGCTGACTATAAGTCATTTGGGAAAATCATCAAGGAATTCAAATGGCTAAAATCATTTATTGGGGAAATCTTCCCCCAATCTCATCACATGAATTCTTTCATTTTTCAAAAAAATGAGGGATTTATCAAATTTCCCTAAATAAGTCCAATCACTCCTCCTTCAGAACCAGGAAAATGGATCTTCGATACCACTATAGAAACTGAAAACTTGAGAAAAAGGAGATCAGCCTGCAGAATTTCTCATCAAAAAAAAATCAGGCCAACTAACACACAAAGATTGTGTGGTAGGCCAAACCTAACCTATAGCCATTGGACTTACTTTATGGTATAAGCACAACTAAAATCTTCAAAATAACCTCAAAAATGGTTTTGGCACCAAAAATTAATGTATAGTCACTCAGCCAAAGTACCCCTCTATCTCTCATGGATTATTAGATAGAGCTAAAATAAGCCCTGGCCAAACCATATCCCAATCAGGTGTCACAGATCAGTGAGAACATATTTTCATACTTTGGAAGCTGTCATATAGATAAAATATACAGTAAAACTCATAAAAACCTGAAAACCCTCACTAGTATACAGAAGTAATCTATGCAGGGTACTGCATGCATCACCAAACAATCAAAAAATGAGTAGACCAGAGGTTTTGCATCAGTATACTGAATTATGTATGACATTTACTGCATGCCTCACAAAAAACTAAACAAATAACCACACCAGAGGCTGCAAATCAGTATACAGAACTGATTGAAGCAAGACATTACATGCATAAAAAAAACCATTAATCAGAAGACCAGAGGCTCTTCAGCAGGATACAGAAGTAATATATGATAAGTATTGCATGCACAATCATGATAAGAACCACTCCGTGAGGATGTGTTCAATCAACACAACACAAATTGTTGAGACAAACCTGATAAGAACCACTCTGTGAGGATGAGTTCAATCAACACAACACAAATTGTTGAGACAAACCTGAAGGAGAGAGGAAGAGGAGGTGACAGGGGAGACAAAACAGAAATGAGATTTTGGGAGAACAACGTGATGTTGTATTTCATTATTCCAGTTGTTTCTCATATCTGATAAGAACCACTCCATGAGGATGCGTTCAATCAACACAACACAAATTTTTGAGACAAACCTGAAGGAGAGGGGAAGAGGAGGTTGACAGGGGAGACAAAACAGAAATGAGATTTTGGGAGAACAATGCAATGAGAAAAGAACTGTTGTAAGAGCACACATTCTACTTTAAGTACAAGCACGTTAGGTTTGACATCGCATGTGGGACCCAATCTCACACTGCGCAAATGATGATTAGAGTTGTGAATGCACTGCGCAGCAACCGGTTCACCAACCCCGTTCAACTCCCCCCCTCATTCACATCTTCTAATTGTCAAATAAATTCCTCTTCCGCGTTCCGCGCTCCTCTGTCGTGATACTTCTCACCCCGAACTCACTACCACCTTTCACCAATCCCCGCGCGCCTCCCCGGGGATCTCAATTCCTCTCAGATCTCACCACGTACGACAATCAGCGAACTCCATCAACTCATCACTTCAACTCTCAACTTCATCACCTTGACTCTCAAGATCATCACTCGGCACTCAATCGAACCTCGATCCTTCTTCTTTTTCTCTTTATCTTTCTTTGTTTCGCTTTTCATTTCTTTCTTCTTTCTGTTACTTTTCTTTCGCTTGTTATCATTCCAATTCCGACGCTTCACGACTCATTCTCCAATCCAGGACTGACTGGTAAGACCTTTGTCCATCGCCGACTCTTCAATACATGCTAAACCTAACCCTCAGCTTCTCTTTCTTCATCAAAGTCTCTCCAATCGTGCTGTTCTTCTATTCCATCGTGTCTCTTCCTATCAACTCAACTACCACTTGCCACAGCTGTCTTGTGCTAGATGTTTGTTATCTTCATTCTCTTTCTTCTCTTTCTTCATTTCCTTTTTGGTTGTTTCCTAACTGATGACTCTTCTGGCTCAGCCCTCTTTGATCAATATCAATCTAGTTATCTTTCAGTAACTCAACACTAATGCCCAGGAGGTCCAAACAGATGGAGTGCCGAGAACGCGATAGAGACTTCGTGAGGACATCTGCAGGCATGGAGGAAGTGGAGACATAAGAAAGAGAGACACATCCAGATGCGAGCTTCTCACGGATCCAATGTAGGGCAGTATCAAAGTGTTTTGTTCAGCGCTGATACATGGGATTCCCCGCCAGAGCAATGGCTCCCTGGTTATCGCAGTAGACCGAGATTGGAGACACCAGCGGGAGCAACAAGGAAGTGAGAAGGACAGAGAACCACACTGCCTCTTGAACACCCTTGTACAGCGCCTTATACTCAGCCTCCGTGGTTGAGGTGGAGACCGTAGACTGCTTTGCTGATCTCCACAACACTATACCGGAGCCAAGGAGCACGGCGTACCCGGAATACAACCTCCTGGAGTCCACGCAATTCGCATAGTCAGCGTCGCAGTAAACACTGAGGCCAAGGTTTCCCTTTGAGAAGGTGACCCCCAGATGGAGGGTCCCCCGGATGTAGCGCAACAGATGGCGACACGCCTTACAGTGGAGAATGCCAGGCGAATCAAGATGGCTGGAAAGTTGGGAGACTGCAAACAAGATGTCTGGGAGGGTGGAAATGGACAAGTACATCAAGAGCCCCACAACCCGACAATAGTTGATGCCAAGGGCAGAGAAGGCAGCCTGGTCTTCCTCTGAAGCCTTCTCCAGTCAAGTACCAGGAACAAGCGGCGTAGAAACTGAAATGATAGCCAGCGAGTGATGGCGAGTGAGACACAGGTCTTGGGACCAAAGGAGACAGACGAGATGGAAGAAATACCTGAAATGATAGCCAGCGAGTGATGGCAAGTGAGACACAGGTCTTGGGACCAAAGGAGACAGACGAGATGGAAGAAATACCTGAACAAGGTATTGGATGTGTTGGAAGACACGACAATGAGTGAGTTGTATTTCAGATGGCAAGCACACCAAGAAGAGAGAGAGCAAACAAGAGAAGAACACGCGATAAGAAGGAAAGAAAGAAACGAGAAAAGAGAGCAGACCTGAAATGATAGCCAGCGAGTGATGGCGAGTGAGACACAGGTCTTGGGACCAAAGGAGACAGACAAGATGGAAGAAATACCTGAACGAGGTATTGGATGTGTTGGAAGACACAACAATGAGTAAGGAAGAGAGAAGGAGACCGGTACAACGTCTAAAATAGTAGGCAGTAGGTACAAGCTCTTTGAAACCTAACCTGAGGATACACAAGGTTGGACCCTGAGATAGGTTGAGAGTTACGTCTGCGTCGAGTCTTCTTGTCGTCAGTTGGTCTTCAGTTGGTCGATAGTTGGTCAAAAACTACACCCCCCCTTGCTTGCTAATCTGACTTAAGGGGCATAACCCTATTGTCTAGGAGAAATTTTTGGTGAAGGTGTGGTGAGAGGATCTTGGTCATACCATTGGCTATGTTGTTGCCAGTAGGCACATAAGTAAGGATGAAGTCGCCATTGGCTACGTGGTGTCGAATCCATTGCAGTCAAACATTGATGTGTCGGGTGCGGTGTTGATAGACTGGATTCTCAAGAAGAGCAATGGCTCCTTGATTGTCGCAGTGAAGGGTAGGAGAGACAAAGGTTGTTTTAAGTGGGACCAATAGGGTGGTGAGTAATTGTGATGCCCACAGCAGGTCTTGACCCGATTCGGAGCAAGATCGATGCTCAGCTTTGTTGGTGGAGAGGGCTACAATCGATTGCTTTGAGCATCGCCAGATGACAGGGCCATTTAGAAGAAGCACGCTGCCAGTGAATGAGCGGCGGTTGTTGCTGGAGGCATGATCGGCGTCACAGTATGCATTGAGTTTGAAGGCCGTTGAAAGGTCCCCACCCAATGTTATCCCATGGTCTCTAGTTTGTTTGAGGTACCTCAGAAGATGCAAGAATTGTCGTTGGTGAGCGATGGTAGGGTTGTTTAGGAACTGGGAGAGATAACTCCAAGCAAAAGCAAGGTTGGGCCTTGTGCACTGAACAAGGTATTTCAGAAGACCAACCCCTCTTCAATAGTTGAAGCCGGACTCAACAGGATCATTGGAGATAGGGATTTTGGATGGTTGTTGTGGAAGAGATGTGGAGGCTGGTTTGCAGTCACTCATGCCATATTCTGCAAGCATGTTGGAGATGTACCAATCTTGATGCAGATGGACCAATCATGCCTTGCGGTCTTGAGTGACCCGCATCCCAAGGACCCATTGGCATTCACCTAGATCTTCCATTTCAAACCGCAACTTCATGTTCTCCTTGAATTCCAGAATGTCCTCTTTTCTTCCTCCAATAACAAGGTCGTTGACATGAATGTAGACCAACACAAGTTTATTGGGATCAGAATGAAGAAATAAACAGGGATCTACCTCTGAGGTCTTGAAGTTAAGGGAGGAGAAGAAAGTAGTCAAGGCAGTATACCAACACCAAGGACTTTGTTTGAGTCCATAGAGAGATTTCTTCAAGCGGAGGCCATAGCCCGGGGGAATGTGGATTTCTAATTCTTCAGGGTTATTAATGAATATTTCTTCCTCTGGAATCCCGTTTAAGAAAGCGCATTTAATGTCCATTGGATGTAGCTCGAGATTGAAAGATGCCACTAGACTCAGAACAATTTGAAGGGTGGAAAGTCAACCAGTAGGAGCAAAAGTGTTGTCATAGTCAATCCCTTCCACTTGGCAAAAACCCTGAGCACATAGACGTGCTTTCTTTTTGATGAAAGCTCCATTGGTGTCCAACTTAGTTTTTAAGACCCAGGTGGTGTCTAGCTCCCTGACGCCTGCAGGCTTAGGAACAACCTCCCAGACTTGATGGCGCTCACAGTTGTCCTTTTCATTAGTGATGGCTTTCTTCCAGTCTGGCCAGTCTGGAAGTTTCTTTGCTTTTGAAATGGTCTTTGGGTCGTTGAGAATGGAGGGTTCCAAGGTGATAAGATTTGCACAATGTTGGGTTCTAGTGGGCAGAATTTTGCTAGTGGAAATATCCAATCCTACTTTGTTTGGGGAGGTGTTGTACCAGGGAACGTATGCGTGGTGTTTGGTGGCATTAGGGTTCTCAACAGGAGCGGCATTGGTTTGCTGGGCGTCCGGAGATTGCAACAGAGTGGCAGGATTCAAGTCTGCCAAGGGATGGACTGAGGTTGAGGTGGAGTCAGGTAGTAAGGATATAGAGGAGTCAACAATGGGAGAAGGGGGATTGTCAAACAGAAATTGGATTTCTTGCGGAGAAAATTTGTCCACTGATTGAGATTTGAAGGGAAATAAATTGTTGATAGTCTTGACATTGTGAGACCATTGTATTTTGTCGGAGGATGGGATCCATACTTTGAACGACTTGTGGTGCGAGTCAAAACCAATGAGGATTCCTTTGCATCCAGAGGGGCCAAACTTTGAATTTCTCCACTTCTTTTTGATGTAGAGGATCACTTTGCAGCCAAAAGGAGCTAAGTGATCAAGTTTTGCCGGATGACCAGTCCAACGTTCATGGGGAGTTGCAAAGTTGAGAGAAGAATGGGGGGTTCGATTTTCGAGCAGAACGGCTGTGATCGCGGCATTTCCCCAGAATTCAAGAGGAAGGCCACTGGTAGCAAGAAGGGTCCTAGTTTTCTCAATGGTGGTACGGTTGCCTTGTTTGGAGAAGGGGTTTTGTTGGGGTGTGTATGGAGAAGTTGTTAGATGTTGGATTCCTTTTTCAAGGAATAGGCGCTTGAATTTTTCAGAGACAAACTCCCCACCGTTGTCGGAGACTACGGATTGGACTTTATGTCTGGAGGTTTGTTCAGATTTGTTCAGGAAGATGATGAAGTGGTCATATGATTCGGACTTACATCAAATGGGATAAATGAAAGCAAAGCGACTGAAACCATCTATAATCTTAAGGAAGTACCGGTTCCCCCCTTTTGAAATTGGAGTGATTGGCCCACACAGATCCATGTGGACGCATTCGAGAGGAACAGATGGAGTGGGGAAGCTTCCAGAGAAAGGGGTTCTGGTCATTTTAGAGGTAAGTCATTCCATGCAGCAAGTTTCTTTGATGGGTAGACTAGGGAAGAGTTTTTGGAGATAGGAGTTGTTTGGATGACCCATTGTTTGATGGAGATCAAGGAACAAGCGGGTAGCAAGAGCCAGGGGTTGGTCCCGTTGAGGGCAAGGACATTGTCAGAGAATCTCCCGGTCATCAACTGATGGGCCCCATTGACGCACTCAAAACCATTATTTGTAGGGTTGATTGAGTAGCCCATCTGAAGATAAGGTACCATGGAGATTAGTGAGTTGGAGAGATCAGGGACAAGTAGAGCATAGGGTATTTTCAATGATCCGGTGGTGAGTGGTATTATAGCTTCTCCAAATCCCACAACTTGTAGAGGGGATCCATTGGCCGTATAGAGGGTAGAGTGACACTTGTGGAAGGTGGAGAAGTAATGACGGTGCTTGAGATAATGCCCAGAGGCACCGCTGTCAAGAATAATCAGATCTGAATTTGCTTTATCCATGCTGAGATTGGCCTTGCCTTGGTGATTTTTTCCTTGGATTCAACTGAGGGCAGCTTGATGGTAAGCTATAGCTAGTTCGGGGTGCAATTGGTGGCACTGATCCGTGGAATGGGAGGTGTTTGGATTATGGGTTCCATTTTCACTGAACTGTTGTCGGTTTGGATTTTAATGGAGGGATTGTTTTGGGTTGATTGAAAGTTTCAAGACACATTGAAGGCAGAGGTGGCTTGAGTTTCTCGGATGGAGTCAGATTGCCTTTGGATTTCAAGTTCAAGGTCAGAAAGAAAGGTGTCCATTGGGATCTTAGCCTGTTTTCCTTTATATTGAGAAAATTGTAGAGATTGCATAACGACAAAAGATGGGGGAAGTCGCTTAAGGATGATGATAGCCCAAAGGGTTTCAATGGTTGAGGTGTCTAGATTCTCGAAAGAGATTTCCAACAGTAGTCTGAAGGTTTCTTGGAATCTGTTGATTGATTCCTGCAGATTTACTTTGGAAAAGGGAATGTCATAGAGTCAATCCATGAGGTTGACAACATTTTCAAGGGATTTGGTAGCATAGTGATCGCAAATGGAGTCCCAGAGCTCTTTGGGTTTGTAAATGATGGGATCCTTTACAAATTGAGTGAAGTTTTGCTGATCAAGATGTAATCGGATGAAGGTTGTGGCTTGTTTCTTTTTGAGTTTAATTTTGGGAGAGGGATTGGGATGCTCTTTAAGGATAACATTGTCCAAGTCTTTGTATCCAAGTGCGGTCAACACGTTGTTACGCCAACTTGAGAAGTTACTTGCACCGGATAGTTTTTCGCAAAGGATGCCGCGTGAGTCTGATGAGTCTACCATAGTGTTGTGAGGTATTGATTGGCAAGAGCAAGGTTCATTCCCAAGGAGTAGATTTTGGACGGTAATTCCAGAAGTAGAGCAAGATTCAAAAGAAGAGGCGTTGTCACTGATTGAAGTAGAGACTGGTGAGCCTGGTGATGGAGATGGGGTGAGTGTGTCCGCAATTGGATTTGCCACTTTTCAGGATGATGTTGGATCTGCGTAGAAGCTCCTTGTCCTATTGTGTTGCACGGCTGGTATTATTCTGGGCTCATAACCTAAAATGATAGCCAGAGAGTGATGGCGAGTGAGACACAGGTCTTGGGACCAAAGGAGACAGACAAGATGGAAGAAATACCTGAAATGATAGCCAGCGAGTGATGGCAAGTGAGACACAGGTCTTGGGACCAAAGGAGACAGACGAGATGGAAGAAATACCTGAACAAGGTATTGGATGTGTTGGAAGACACGACAATGAGTGAGTTGTATTTCAGATGGCAAGCACACCAAGAAGAGAGAGAGCAAACAAGAGAAGAACACGCAATAAGAAGGAAAGAAAGAAACAAGAAAAGAGAGCAGACCTGAAATGATAGCCAGCAAGTGATGGCAAGTGAGACACAGGTCTTGGGACCAAAGGAGACAGACAAGATGGAAGAAATACCTGAACAAGGTATTGGATGTGTTGGAAGACACAACAATGAGTAAGGAAGAGAGAAGGAGACTGGTACAACGTCTAAAATAGTAGGCAGTAGGTACAAGCTCTTTGAAACCTAATTTGAGGATACACAAGGTTGGACCCTGAGATAGGTTGAGAGTTACGTCTGCGTCAAGTCTTCTTGTTGTTGGTTGGTCTTCAGTTGGTCAATAGTTGGTCAAAAACTACAGAAACCGGGGATGCATTGGACATGCCAAATTCCTTCAAGATTTTCGACGAGTAGACAGATTGGGAAAGGGTGAGACTATCGCAAGTCCTACGGATGTTGAGACCAAGAAGAGAGTTAACGGGTCCAAGATCCTCCATGAGATACTCCTGAGCAATGAGCCGCTTGAAGCGCAGAAAATCCGGACTGATAATGATCAGATCATCTACATAAACATGCACCCAGCATGTCCAATCTTGATGACAAGACACAAACAGGCAGGGGTCAGCGGGAGAGGGCTGGAAACCAATTTTGGTGAAAAATGCTTTAAGACACACATACCACACCCGGGGCGCTTGCTTCAGTCCGTAAATGTATTTTTTTTAATTTCAAACAATAGCGCTGGGGACTATCCATGCCCTGTGGAACACCAAAATAGATTTCCTCTTCTAGAACGCCATTGAGAAAAACATTCTTGAAATCCATTTGATGAATGTCCCATGAGTTGTTACAGGCTAGAGCAAGCAATGTTTTTAGGATAGTTTGCCTCCCTGTTGGAGAATAAGTCTTGTTGTAATTGATCCCCTCCTCCTGGTGATTTCCTGCTGCACACAATCTTGGCTTATATTTTGTGAGGTTTCCATGCGCATTGATTTTCTTTTTGAACACCAAGACAGTCGCCAGAAGCCGCGCATGAGGCGGGATCTTCACTAGTTCCAAGACACCCAAACGTTCCATAGCTTCCAGTTCCAATTTGATAGCCTGCAACCGTTCCGCCCAGTCTTACAATTGGCAAGCCTGGTTGAACGTCTTTGGAACATTGTTGCTTTGGAGAAACTCCTAAGGAGTACACTGAAGAGCCGCCACCACAAATGCCGCAGCCTCTGAATCCTCCATGGAGACATGTTCCCTATGCTTCCCGCTGATAATGTGATGGGGTCCTATGTCAAGATTGATGTTGTTAGGTGCTGGCTGATCAATTGGCTGAAGAATCACGTCATATACAGGCTTGGGGGAAATGCTCTTTTGTTTTGGGGAGCAACGTAATCACCGCCATTGCTAGAAGGGACTGCTGAGGGGGTGGTTGTATCATCAACCGCTGTATCTGCGTTTGTGTTTGCAGGAACACCTGCATCGGCACCTATTCCTGCTTCAACGGGGAACTCAAGGCCAGGTGGTATGGGATGAACAGACTTCTTGTTGTCCATATCTTCCACCTCTAGAAAGGGAACAACAAGGCCAGCCAAACCCAAGCAAATGACACCACAAAACACTGATTTTTCAAATTGAACATCATGAGAATAAATGATTTTCCATGATTACAACAAGATTTGCCAGTTTTTCATTCCTAGTTGATACCCTAGCAAAATGCCCTTCTTGGAGGTGTTGGCAAACTTAGATTCCAAATGAGCCTTCATCACATTTACATAGGATCTGCATCCAAAAACCCAAAGACAAGAGCAATCAAAGGGAATCCCAAACCAGAGTTTGTGCGCAGCCTTCCACTCATTCTTCCTTGTGGGAGTAATACTCTCATAGAATACCACAGTCAGTACTGCCTTGTCCCACAGTTTGTTTGGTGACATTGCCTGTTTCAGAAGGGCTCTTGCCTTTTCTGAGGTGGTCTGATTTCCTCTCTCAGCCACAGGGTTCTGCTGGGGTGTATAGGGAGCTGAAATTTGCACATTAACTCCATTCATTTCTAAGAATTCCTTGAATTCATTAGATTTGAACTCTCCTCCTCCATCAGTCACCACATTCATAACTTTAAGTGAATGGTGAGTTGTAGCCAGCGCAAAGAAATCTTTGAAGTAGGAGAATGCCTGAGACTTATATTGCAGAATGTAGACAAATTTTTACAATGTAAATGCATCTGTAATCTTCAAGTAGTATTCACCCCCTCCTTTGGATGGAGATATTTGTCCGCTTAGATCCATGTGAACAACTTGAAGCGGTTGAGATGGTCTGGGAAGAGCTGAAAAAAACGGGAGCCTGGTTGACTTAGACAAGGAGCATGATTTGCACACATAGTTACTATGTTTCACACCAAACATGTGCTTCAGCAATTCATTGCTGGGATGGCCGGCTCTATTGTGATTTAGAGTGATATAAGTGGAAGTTGCTAGATTTTCCCAACTGGTCTTGAGAGACGCACCTTGCAAGATCTTGCAATCTACAAAAAAGACATCATTATGAACCCTCCCTTGAAATAGAATGTGCTTGTTGTTTGCTACTTGGAATGTATTGCTGGAATTTTGATAAAGGTTGTATCCCTTGCAAAAGAGACGTTCAAGACTGATGAGGGTTCCAAAAAGTTTAGGCACATGAAAAAAGTTGAACTTAATTGATGAGACAGATACAGAATTGACATTGACAGATCCATTCCCTTCACAAGCAATTGATTTCCCATCAGCCATTTCAATTGATGTTCCTTTGGCATAGTACAAGACAAAGGCTGACTTGTCCGCAATCATATGATTTGATGCTGCACTATTGAGGTAAACTAAGGAGCTTGATTGATTTGCCAAGGACACCAGGGAAATGCAGTGCAAACCGGAATCAGAGAACAACTCTCCATTAGTTTTTTCTTGAACATCCTGGTTTGCCTTCTTTTTCTTCTTCTTCTTTTGCTTAGCATTTTTGAGAGTAGTGTTATCCTTGCTCAAAGGGGGTAGTGGATTTGAGTTGTGTCTGTTCCCGTACTGCTTGTTCATTCTCATGGTTTCCTGCTTCATTACCAAGACCATAGTAGTTGTTGCATCTTGTTGTTTATTCTCAAGGCATTGCTTAACTTGATCCATTGTGAGGGGTTGCTTCTCTAGAAGTTGATCCTTAAGGCTCTCTAGCAATTTTGGGAATTTACTTATTACAAATTCAGCCAAGAAATGTTCATGTAGATGAAACTCAGCAGGAATTCCTATTTTTATTCCCACCAACTCCATTGAATGCAGGTGCACAGCCAGAGATGTGAGGAACTTGTCAATGTTGTTCCCATTGAAGGTGATGGATAGGAAATCTTGATATACTCAAGCTTGGTTGCCTATAGAATCAGATTCATAGTAGCTTTTGAGCGCCTTCCACAGAAGAAAGGGATCACAATTTTTTTGTTCAGTGACAAGCCGGGAAACATTGGATTGTTCAATATGTCTCAGTAGAATGCCTGCCATCTGATTTCTTTTGGAAACAACCAGTTTTGCTTCCTGCGGGTCCGTTGGTAGATTGACTGACTCATTGATGAACTCAACCAGTCCACGCTCCATAATGTAGGCCTGGACTTGAAGTTTTCACTTGGCATAATTGTTTGAGACCAGGATTGGTAAGTTCTTGTGCAATTCTGACATGATGTGTCTAAGGAGAGAAGGCAGCACAGGGGCTCTGGGCTCATAACCTGATAAGAACCACTCCGTGAGGATGCGTTCAATCAACACAACACAAATTGTTGAGACAAACCTGATAAGAACCACTCCGTGAGGAAGCGTTCATTCTACACAACACAAATTGTTGAGAAAAACCTGAAGGAGAGAGGAAGAGGAGGTTGAAAGGGGAGAAAAAACAGAAATGAGATTTTGGGAGAACAACACAATGTTGTATTTCATTATTCCAGTTGTTTCTCATACCTGATAAGAATCACTCCGTGAGGATGCGTTCAATCAACACAACACAAATTTTTAAGAAAAACCTGAAGGAGAGAGGAAGAGGAGGTTGACAGGGGAGACAACAGAAATGAGATTTTGGGAGAACAATGCAATGAGAAAAGAACTGTTGTAAGAGCACACATTCTACTTTAAGTAAAAGCACATTAGGTTTGACATTGCGTGTGGGACCCAATCTCACACTGCGCAAATGATGATTAGAGTTGTGAATGCACTGCGCAGCAACCAGTTCACCAACCTTGTTCAACTTCACCAACCCCGTTCAGCTTCATCAACCCCATTTAACTAATCAAACAAACCACCTATCATCAAACCAAAGGTTGTGAAACAAGTATAAAGAGGTAATATATTCAGGATAATGCATGAGGCACCAAAGAAATAAAAAATCACCAAACCAAGGGAATTGAAACCAATACACCACCCAAGCCACCCACTAGTGTACAAAATCAATCTATGAAATATAGGACCTGCAGCACTAAAAGAATTACCACTCACCTGACCAATATAAAGCTTCAATATCCCAAAGGGGGTGAATTCATGGAAATAATTTGCCACTTCATACATCTGGAATTAAATTTTACTCAGGGGGGCTCAGAAGTGCCATCAGAGGAGCCCTGAGAAGTCTCAGGTGCAGGATTTTCCTATTTAAGGAGGGACTCTCTTGCCTTTCCAGGTGATAATTCCACCATACCTCAGTGAATCAGGACCAATCAGCAAGTTGTGACTCAAACATTGTAAACATCCAGGGCCCTTAATATCATCCATTGAAAATTAGTAGTTGATCTCCAACCCTTATAAGGAATATTAAACCCCATGAAGAATATCCACTATTAAAAGCAATAAGAAACCATTGTAAAGAAAATTAAACCCTTATGAAGGATACAAAACATTATTATAAACAAGAAACAACCATTATATTACTTATTAAACTCAAAAACATCCAGGACACTTTTAAGGAATATTAAAAACTTATAAAGGAGACAAAAAACTTTCATAAAAAATGATCAAACCTTGTGTTTATTAGCAACCCTGATTTAAATTATCACCATCAATAACATCACTTACCATCCATCATCAAAATCCATAAATACCATCCATAAAATCACTAACCATTGATCACACACATTATCTAACATTAACACATACCTTCAAAATATAATCATCATCACCATCCATATCATCATCATCACCATCCATGCCATCATGATCATCATCCATCATGATAATCATCAATTTTAATCATCATGATCTACTTCCATAACTTAATCAGTATAGCCTCAACCATTTCAAACTTATAAATTATTGCCTGTAACACCAATTTATAATCCATCAGTGATCACTAAAACCAGATATAAAAAATAAAAAATATAAGAAAAATATTTCTTCTTTAAAATTCAATTTAATTAGCTTCTATCCTCAAATTAATCTATCTGTTCCAAAATTCACTCTTCTAAATCCTGAATAAATTGGTCCTAGGTCTTATAGAGACTACTAAATTAGTAAATATATCTGGAAATCAGCCACAAATCTATTTTTGTTTATTTCTTTTAGGTATTACTATATTAATCATAGGGGAAGGAAATTAAGAATCACCCTTAGAATTCCTTTATTATTCCAATATTTGAGGCACTGAATTCACTCTCAAGTTACTTCCAGCAATAAATTTGCTAAGATTAACCCAGTACAAAAGGAGCCTCTACGACAGTCTCACAAAAGATCCTTGATTATCTACTTGGGAAATGTAACTTTTCCTGAGAAACTGTCAGAAAATTTGACTTTTGTGGTGCAGAAAACCTGGGTAGGAATAGAATGGGTCTTCTACAAGTTTGGGCAACTTTTTAAAACTATTCTCCACAGAATTTGTTACAACCCATCTTTTGGAAGGATTAAATTTTGATAATATTCCACATTTGTGGGTCTTTAAACTTTTTGTAGTACTTTTCTTGTTTACAAACACTATTGCTTTTCTCAAATGCTTTTATGCATCCTCAAAATCTCATTTTAACTCCCCTTTTAAAATGAATAAAATGGTAGAATGGCACAAAAACTGAATTCCCCACTCCCATCAATCTCCAATTCTTTTCCACAATCATCTGGCATGCCAATTGCAACTTTTCTCATTCCCTTAAAACTTTGAAAAATTCTCTGACTACTTTCCAGCACCAAGTTAGACACCCTATCTGAATTCAATCTCTGGCATCCTTGGAAATTGTTCCATGGAAACCTCAGATGAAATCCTCTTCCATTTTTCTCTGTTACTTTGGCCCCTAAACTTCATGCCACCTGATTTAACAGAAATTTCCCTTCTGATACAGTCCTGCACTTCTTTCTTGTTCACCCATCCTTACCATGTCTTCTGTATTGTTTTCCAAAATTTTTTAACTTTGCCTTAACTGCTTTCCCAAACCCTCAAGCTCTGCGTTTGGAAATACATGGGTTCTGTTGTTTCCCAGATTATCAGCTGTCTGTATTTGCGAACCTCAATTGTGAAATTTTAGCTTTTCATTTCCCATTTGTTGATTGTTGGAAGAACTTTTATTCCCCTGCCATTCCAGTTGTTTTCCACCTCCTAGTTTGTGTCTATAAAATAGCACTACATGGTTGATGCTATTGAGCCCAAGGTGATGAATGATTGCAATTTCTCTGATTTTTTCATCCATTTATCTTTATTCTAACTCCTGCTTCTCTCCATCGCGCAATTGTAGCTACTTCATTATTGTAAACAGAATCAAAATCTCCCCTATTAGGTTTCCTCCCTGCTCAAGATCCCTGGAAGCTCTCCTCTTTGTGGAAATAATTGAGTTGCATGAAAAGCTCCCAGGAATCCTGAGACAGGTATTTTCTTATGATTCTGAATCAGATCTGTATCTCTCACCAATTTATACTTGTCAAAGACTGCAGAAAAGCTTGAAAGAAACTAACAAACTAGAAATGATTGATAAGATCAACCTGAAATCCTTTCCTCAATCTCTTGTCCTTGCCTGTGCACACTGTTCTATCCTGGATTCTTTCAGTTATATTTTTTCCCCTGATTTCATATGTTTTATTTAAAAATGAAGTAAGAAAGCTTTCTTCCAGCCTGAGAAAAATAAATCTCATTAAAAATTTATCACATTTGATTGAACTGAACAGCTGAAAAACTGTAGATATATTGGCTCATAATCTGCTTTTTTTAAATGGAATTTTCCAACCAACAAAAGAGAGCTGGGAATGAGTGATTTTGCTCTTTTTTATTGATCAAACCATGTAATACAAGGAAGAGATTTTCTGATAATTCAGATTTAATCAAGAAAAAGTATATGCTGCAAGGATTCTGAAAACCTTCCACTTGATCCTCAAGGCCACTCTAAAGTATTCATGGAAATATTTGTTAGAAATTTCTGAAGAAAATTAAAATTAAAACTCAAACTTTTTTTAAATATAACACCTTAGCTCCTTTGTTACTCAAAAAAATAACCTTCTGATTTTTTTTTGATCCATGTTTTCCCAAGAGACATGATTAAATTTGAATGATCATAAATCTTTCAATTATTCCTAGAAGATTTTACTTTTTTATAATTTTTTTATCTCATTAAAAGGGTTTTTCCTCACAAGTATGGAAAAATACTTTCTGTTTTTTTCAAAGAAGATTTTTTTCAGAAAATTCAGTAATCTTTGTGCTTTTAAATAAAAAATATTCCAAAGAAAATTTCACTTCTGTAAAAATGAAGTAAGAAGTGCGGAGGAGGCATGCCACTTCAAATTTAAAGGCTTCCAAATACAAGGAAAGTGTTCACATCAGGTCAAGATTTCTCTTTTATCACATCAATCCAATGGAAGTTCCACAGACCATTTACAAAGCATATTTTTTGCTTTAATTCTTGCTGAAATTGAGAAAGTGGCTCCCCACTCTCCATCATTATATAAAATGAGTATGGTCAAAACAAATCACTGATGTTTAATGTCAATTAATTACATTTTTATTCCCATTTCTTTTGAAATTCCAGGACAAAAGTGTTTCTAATTTAATATTTGCAGTAATTTCCTCCAGAAAATTATTAAAGGATCTTTAAATAAAAAAAAAAATAAAGCAATCCTCACAAAAAAAGAAAGGTATTTCACAGAAATAATAAGTTGGGTTACATTTCCAAGATTCTTCAAGTAAAATGAATCAAGCAAATAAATGAAGAAATTAAATACTGAATTAAAACTCTTTGGCTTCAAATGAGATGGAAACAAATGAGTATTTCATAGGAGAAGGGTGTATGCATCCATGCAAGTTTACAGCTATTCTGGAGTGGGTGACAATAAAAGCAGATGTTAAGGTGGCAGCCCTCTGGAAAAAATTTGAAATTATTATTTTTTATTCAAAAAGGTTAATGAGGTATTCCTGGTTTTGGGATCAGGTGCCATCAGAAAGACAATAAAAAAACATCAACATGACTTTTTGTCTAATAAGCTTAATTACCAAATGATGAGTGCAGACTGTCCTTGGGGCTTTCAAAACTATCTTGATGAGGTTTAAGATGGATTAAATATTTCAAACTTTTCCCAGGGAGAGAAAATTTCCCTAAAAAATGATGAGGAGGCTCTTAATTGAATTTTGAAGAACCACAGTTATAGGATTGGGAAAGGAATGCTCAATGTTTATTTGTCCCATACAGACCCCCTGTGGGGTCTGTATGGGACAGAACCTTTTTGAGAATTCCAATATGGAAACAAATTTAATATTTAAAAATGCTATAAACATTAAGTTTTTTCAAGGAAATAAAACATGACCTCAGGTCTAGAAATTTTTTTTTTCTATGAAACAAAAACAAGAAAAATGATAAAATATCAATTCATTTGCACAAGAGTGAGATATATCCAGTGGAATATAAACATCTTTGTACCAAAAATAAAAAAACATAAAAAAAATGAAAAATATAAGTATTTAATTGTTGGAATTCAAATTAATTAAAAAGAATCTCTAAATATGTTGAAATATTTCAACAAAATTTTCATCAAGTACAAAAATATAAACATCAAATGTAAAAAATTGACTATTTAAAATTAAAAATTTTGAATTTTTTTCAATCAGTATTGCGCTTGATGGAGTTTATTTTTTAATTTTTAATGATATTCAAATTTGTCTCATTAAATGGTTTGATTTTTAATTTTTTAAGTTTTTTTTTTTATTTTTGGTAAAAAATATCTGTATTCCATCACAAAAAAAAAAATTATTCAAAGAAATAAATTTTTGATTTCATTATTCTTTTGATGTTACTTAAACAATTATTTTTTGGAATGTAAAATGTTAAATTCTCGACCCTGGGGTTGAAAATGGGGCGCGAAACGCCGTTTGTGACCCATCTGAGTCGCGAATGGCCGTTTGCGACCCATCTGAGTCGCGAATGGCCGTTTGCGACCCATCTGAGTTGTGAATGGCCGTTTTTGACCCATCTGAGTTCCAAATGAATATATATATATATATATATATACTTCTTTTATCCTATTTTTTTGTTTTATTTTAATAAAAAAATAAAAAATTCAAAAAATAAATAAAAGATAAATAAAAAATAAATAAATAAAAAATAAATCAATCCATTAAATTAAAAAATAGGAATAAAAAAAATAAAAATAAATAAAAAATAAATTAGTTAATTAAATCAAAAATATCAATATAAAAAAATTTAAAAAAATAAATTCAAATAAAATGAAATAAATAAATAAATAAACATATCAAAAATAAATCAATTAATTAAATTAAATTCAAAATAAAAAAATATATAAATTAAATGAAATAAACACTGAAATTAGAATTGTTTTTTTTCCATTCAATACCCAAAATGGGTCGCGTGGCACGGTTTGCGCAAATGGGTTGCAAATTGTGAGGCAAAACCAGTTTTTGGTAGTGAACGGGGTTTGCAAGGTTGAGAATTTAACATGGGCCTATTGGAATTTTTCAAAAATCATCCTTTTTTTATAGGTATGTATAAAATTTTTTTATTCCTTTTTTATATGGTAAGGTATTTAAATATCACTGAAAATTTCAATTCTTATCCAAAGAAATAAATTTTTTACATTTGATGTTGTTATCTTGTTACTTGATGAAACTATTATTGAGATGGTTGAACCAATTTGAATTCTCCTTCTGGAATGTATATATTTAGTGTTTTTTTATTTCTTCTATGCTTGGTCAAAAGTTGTTTAAATTCCATAATTAATCTTGAATTTTCTTCAAAGAAGAATAATTGTTGTATTTTTATAATTCTCCTTCTAATGCATGTTATTTTTGTTTGAATATTTTTAAATACTTGAATTCCCAGCATGAAACAGATATATGTAGCATTTTTGCATGTTTTTTATTTTATTTTTAAAACAAAGGCATTTATATTCCATGGGCTAGATCTCAATTTTTTTCAAATTATAAATCTTTGTTATTTTTCTTTCATTGGATCCAGTTTTTTTCCCATATCCAAGGGAAGATTTGAGTTCCCTGCAAAAAATTGATCTTTCTAGAATTTTTTCAAGTTTCATTTACTCAGTTGGTATTCAAATTTCAATTAAACATACATTTCTACTCCAGGTGGACCACACAGGGGGTCTCCTGGCTTTACTTTAACCCCCCAGGGCCTCAATCTATGTTTACAGGTCTTTGGGGGCACAAAATTCCATCAAATGAATTTTTATCTCACCCCAGGCACTTCTTTAAAAATTAAAAAGGCTTTGAAACTTCCTGGATTGGTAAAGCAGGCCAAGGCCATTTGGCATGATCATAGTAAAAAAATACCATAATCAAATCCATGATGCTTTTTTTTCTTTTGTATTTTGAAAAAAAAAGTTGCTAATATCACAGAAATATGACAATTGGTGTGATTTTAGTAATGCATGTGGCATGATTTAATCCTGAACCCTAATGAAATTCAAATTTTTTCAAAATTTCCAAGTCTCCAATTT